>CM057819.1:30923094-30953094 GCA_030067965.1 Latrodectus elegans | reverse complement strand
GGGTTGCTGTTGCAAGTGAAAGCACGCAATCTGAAGAAAGAACGATCGCATCTTAAAACCTGCTTTCACAAGAGAATTTATTGCGGAATCGTAATTAAAAATTTCTCGACTTTTGTATAAAATGTGATTACAGTAATATATATTCAGCAAGATGATTTAATTAATTTTATGGTTACTTTACCTTTAAAGGTGTGCCACTTGGTGTGCTTTCATTTATCTGCCTTATTGCATCGCCACCAGTCGTTGAAAGTTTGGTTTCAAGTTTATAAACATCGTTTGCTCATGGATTTTAAAATTTGTGGTTTACCGAGAAATGGTGAAGCTGCAATTCTATTTATGAGAGAAAGATATTATTTACTAAAAACGAATGTCGAATTTACGACTATTTACCAAAATTGAATGAATTCGAATAATCATGTTATGGAGTCAAAATGTAATTATAACCCAAAATAGTTTTGTTTTCATTATTTATGGCAAGAAGTTAAAGATGAGTTGATGTGAGCTTGGTTTGCTGGCTTGTACATTTCATTTGTCAATTTGTCAATACCATTTCAATTATCTATTTATTGTATCTGAAATTGATATTTGTAGAATTAATAGAAATATTATTGTACATATGACATTATTACATATGACATTTTTTATTTATTTTAACTAAAAATATACATGTACATTATTTTTAGTTAAAATAAATAAAAAAAAATTAAAATTGCAACAGTATAGTGATAATTGTGCCAATATGGTGCCGAATATAAAGTGTATATCTTTAATGGAAAAGTGTGCATATTTTATATAAATTTGAATTCACAACATCGGATTTAACATTCGGACCACCATAATTTTCCGAAGAATTGCCACGGCGTATACATGGTTAATTTTTTTTTTTTTTTTTTTTTTTTTTTTTTTTTTTACAGTTTAGCTTACTTCTTATGTGTTACTCATTTGAACTTATAAACTAAAATAGTTTTAAGAAGTAAAAAGAAACCGAGGAAAACGTAGCAGTTAAAGTCTGAAATCAAAGATACTTAAATTATATCCCTAAGTAACGATGTTGTACTGTAATAAAGTGTACATTACAACCCAACAGATTTGAACTAATTAGATATAAACTTATGATCATTTTAATTGGAATAATGAAGAGTCACATTTTTAAATCTTCAAATGATGTACAATTTGTTGTAAATACTTTTTCAGCAAAAGTAAAATTTTACATTTGATTTCAAGAGCAAATTTCTTATATTTTAATCTTTCATTATTTAGATATTGTTTAAAATATATCACAATTATTAGGTATAGTAACATTTTTACGGAATAAACGGTGTATGAGTAAACTGCAATCGACCAAGAAAATTGGCGGAAATTCCACCAAATTGGCGCCAAATTGCTTAATATTGTTCTCCACTGCATACTTAAACAAAAATAAAACAAAGTGATTTCTTTAAGAAAAATAAGAATTAAAGTTTTAGAGCATATGTTAGTTTGTTGCGCATTGATTTTTGCAAAAATAACTAAATGAGAAGGTATTTTAAATTCATTATCTTTTAACAAAAAAGTTATTTAAATAAAATATACAAAACATTAACTTTTTATTGATGGCCAGTTCGTTAGTTCTATATGGCAATAATTTGGTAGAAAAAAAGTTTGCGAAAATCCCATAGTTTGGCATAGTTCCTTTTCTGGGCAATGAATTTTAGGCTTGTTTCAAACAAACATAAATACGTTCGTGAAAGTAAATGTTCAGTAAATCATTATTTACTTTTTTAAGTTATGTTTTCATAACTTCGGAGATTTAGGGATAGCATGCTCACCAGCCATGTGAGCGGATCCAGTTCGATTCTGGCTTTCACAATGCTATTTTCAGACATCACATAACGTAATGATAAAGCCTAGCTATTCACATAATTAGTTCCCGGGTTCAATCCCACCCCTGTTGAACAAAGAGAAATAGATATTATGCTTCTGTCTTCAACAAACACATTCTTGTCAGGATGAGTGTTAAGAAATTTTCTGGGTTTTCTCCCTTGTGAAACATGTTTGTTTGTCGCTCAACGGTCATTGTTGCACACGAGAGCAAATTATGTCAGGAGTTACAATTTTAAGTAGATTTCAAACCACTCACAAGATCCAAACCCATTGTGGGATTGAAACTCACAAACTATTCAACCAAAGGTCTGAGCGCAAACCGTTCGGGTGCTATCTCGGCTTTGTGACATACATAAATGTGAAGGAGAGCCCCTAATTTTACCTTAAGGTTAAATGATTTGGAATACACACTCATCACCAATCACCACATGATGATGAAATTGCTTCCGTATATATGCATCGTTTCGTGTGATCACTTTCGAAAGATAGACATTTTTGTTGCATTAAATAAAACAAAAGCATGGTTCCAAACTTATTGTGATGTTAGTGTGAAGCAATATGCATTTAAATGGATACATTGACCAAATATTACTTTATTTTAAGATAGCCAACGCCCGTTTTTGGCCTTTCGGCCATTTGTTGCCGAGCCTCCCAATAACGGCTGACGACATAGTCAGCTAGATGTAGGGCAAGTGTGGAGTACTGCTTTAGATGGTCGGCATCCATCCCAGCATGGCCACAGAGCAGGCAGGCTTCATCAGAAGCCAGGCCAAGCCGGTGTAGGTGGCCGCCCAGAAAGTCGTGTCCAGTGGTATGCCGAAGCAGGCAACAGCCTCGGCTCTCTCCAGGTGACTTCGGATGGGGACAGTGGCGAGGATATCCCATCGCTTCCCAATACTCTCCTCTCTTAGGGCCGCATTAGAGGACTTCTTGATGTAGGTATTGATAATTGTCTCAGCTCTACTAAGGGTCAGAGGAGCTTCTGAGTGAGCTTAAGCATATCTAAAAGCCAAGGATTTTTGTTGATGGATTCGGAATGACTGAAATGGATTCATTGAACGAGATCTTAATCCAAATTGCTTCATGACTGTTCCTCAATTGTATGCAACCTGCGTTATTAATTCGGATGTGGAATACGAATTAATTATTAGATTGTGTGAATCTTTTATGGGCCAATATCATTTCCAACAGAGAATAAACCGAAAAGAATATACTCGATTTATTTCCAATAAGGTCAAGAAGATTCAAACAAAAATCGTCATTTTTTTTTTAAGTTTTAAAAAATTATATACATATATATATAGATATGTATATATTTATAATTTTAAAATTAAAATATACTTGTTGCTTTAATATTTAAATGAAAGAAATGCATTATTTTTAAACTGAGCCTAAATATAATCGTTGTTTTGCACTACGCGTAGTTTTTGTATTTGTAACAATGATTTTCGCCAATTGTTCTGTTGACACCAAGCGTTGGACCGAAATAAGATTTATTAATAAAGCGTTATTGTATGCCTTTTGATACAGAACTTTTACTCAAAATTATTTCACTGCGTTTTTTTGTCTTAAATCTGTCTCCAATTTAGAATGTTTATTTTATAAATAAAAAATATGATGTAACACAATTTTAGAAGATTTGATAATTAGTTATAACTTATACAAAAAACCAGTAAGTAACCAGTGATGTTAAGAAATATAACTCCAATAGAATTATTTGTTGCGTTTTGGGTAAAACTTTGGATGAAATCAATATAACTTACAACTTTTTTTTTTCTTGTATGTGTGGGATTTTAAAAAAAATTTAATACTTTTTTAAAGTCCAAAATCAAATACTTATGTACGATTTATTAACCATAAAAGGATTGTTTCTTTCGTTTCAGTTCTCATCAAGATCAAGTCACTTTATTACAGTTTTCATTGGTTCAAAATATCCATGACGTTAGATGACGTTTAATCTACGTCACACATAATTAATCACAACATTGTATTGAGACAGTTTTGTACGTCCGACGTGTCTACTAATTTGCTGTCTGCCTTCAAATCACATTTTTCGAGTGACAGCAAACAAGGCGAAGTTCACCATCAAATATCTGACTGTCGTAGGGGATGAGAAAAATTCTTTCATGTTTTTTTATTAGTAATAAAGAAGTATTTCTGAATTATAATTTTTTTTCGTTTGCGAAAAATTTCAAAATCATGAAAATTACTCGTTTTTCTAAGTTTTCAATAGTACTAGTTTTCAAATTCTAAAATCTTTAGCGATATTGCGTCCAAAATTCAACACGTTGAAAATTGAATAGAAGAAAAAGCAAAATGTAAAACACATCTTCTTTAGGGTTAGTTTAAATAGGTAAGCACGAGTTGAATTTTTATTATTTGCGTTTGTGTAAAATCAATTCTAAATAGATATAGACTATTTAAGGAGAGTTCATATTTATGAAATGTGATTCATGGTACAGAAAGAATTATTAAAGTTCTTTTAACCTTGCATCATAAAATATAGATAAAATATTAGAAATTGTCACAAAAATCGCAAAAATTTTATGATTAAATGCATTTTTTTTAATTCATGTATAGATATATAACATCAAATTTGGTGACCAATTTATTTCAATTTATATATTTCTAATTTTTAATCAAAATTTTTTCCTCGATTGTTTCACTGTGCCGATTTATTCTTTCGACGATTCAACCCAAAATATTTCTTTTTCAATTTTGCATGTATTAGCTTATACAAATAATACTAAAATCAGTAAGCAACATAATTAAAAATGAATTAAAGGGTATTTTTAAAACGAAACGTTTAAATGTTGTCATTTTTTGCTGGACTAACATTTCTCTATCATTATACTTTAACATATAACTCAGAAAAGCAAAGTCTGCCACAAAATGGAAGGAAAAGAAAATACTAAGGTAACTTTTAAAATTAAAAAATTTTCTTAAATGCTCAACCACCTCTAATTTTCCTATAGTCCTCTGTATCCATGGTTCCTATTCTTACAATAATTCTATTCCTAATTGAAATTTTGAATACTCTTCCTAGAATATATTTAAAAGTAATAAACACATATATGTAGGAAAATAGTAAAACTTAGTTACATTTTTGAATTTAAAAAATGTACACAAAATTTTATTTATTCTATCGAGACTTCTTGTTGTCTGTTCAAAATGTGCTTTAAATCATAAGCATAATTTCATCCCACGTGTATATGCAAATTATGTATAAAATCTCATAATTCAATTATTTATAATCTTTTAAAAACATATCTTTCCTCCGAAATATAATTCCCCGCCCTAAAATCGTATCCTACGAATTGACTCTCTTTTTTTTTAAAATAAACTTTCTATTTCAAATAACTAATCTAAAATAATGTTCCAATTTCTTTCGAAACTGTTAAAGGGAGAGATTTATTTTACTAATGAAATATAAACACATAATTGTTTTGCAATTTTATTTTAATATAACGATGGACCTATAAATAAATAAATTAAATGCATATAATTTTTTCATATTATAGAAAATTCAACTTCGGAATCTCATTGAATGCATACAGCATTCGCATTATAAATAATTTTAAACAGTCCTTAATATATATATATATATATATATATATATATCTGCCACAACAATCGGGAAACTCCTGATTTTTCATCATTTCTACCAATTTCCCTATAATGTATGAAAATCTGCTGATTTTTGGCAATTTTAGTGAGAGACTTAAAAATAAGGAAAATTTTAGCAGAAAAAAGTCTATTGAGTTGTTTTAGGTGCTTAAATAGTCAATAGATGATGCATTAATATGACAATATATATGTATGTATATATATTTAAATATGTTCCTCTGAGTTTCGAATCCACCTTGGAAGGATGCCCCTGTAACTACTAGGCTGCCGAGACTCCCACGAATCGGCAGTCATATAATTAACTTTCATAGCAGACAACAGGTGGCTGTTCACATAAGCTGTTCCATTAGGAGTAATATTACTAGTTATTAGTAATTTAATTAGGAAGATATTTCTGTCAAGCAAAGTATTTGTCACTGAATTAAATTTATTTGGTACTGTATTTTATGTAATTGTATAAGATTAATATTTATAAATTGCACTAATGTAGTAAAAGTTGCCCTATAAAATATTCATTGGGACATAAACATTGATTTTTATTTTTTTACATGTAGTATATCTTTCATTGTTTCTTTATAAGGTTGATGAATATTATATTGCAAATTTAACGCGAATTATTTTTACCATAAATCATTCTCAGAAATAATAATCTAAGGAGTAAAATTGTGTTTTTCCTGTACTATTGTTTTAAAAATTCTGTTTCAAACAAAAATGTCGCTATAGTAGTGTTTCCTAATTTTTTCCCTCAAAATCAGTAGAATCTACTGATTTCTTTTTCTCCAAAGTTACAGGTATATATTAAATAAATAATTTTTAAAAAAATGTAAATGAAATAAAAGGGATTCAAATAATATTAGTTATTAAAGTTCATTGATAAGATATAAATGCTATAAACATAATTTATAAATGCATATAATTATGAGAAACACAACATAGTATTTCTGCCTGAGTAAAAACTCTTTAAGGCCACCACACATTTTTTTTAAGAATGAATATAATATAATCGTTTAATTACCATTGCAGCTACTATAGCTTGTGACAACACTGCAATTATCATATTAGTCATACGTTTCTTTGAAGTATTGGTGATTTTTTTGAAGATGGCGAAAGGGATAAGAAGTTAACGGATCGTAAAAGAGGACAGATCGAAGTTTTGTCTTCAACAGGAATGAGTAGTCGTGCTATTGCGATAAAGATAGGAAGATCAAAGACTGTAGTCAACAATTTTTTAAAACTGAAAGACAATTAGGGTAAAAAGAGATCTGAGAGAAGACCTAAAGCCTTGTCCTCGCGAGATGAAAGAAGAATTTGCAAACTTATATCTACTAGAAAGTACTCAACGAGGAAACTGATTCCGACGACAGGTTTAAAAGTTTGTCAAAAAACGATTTATAACATAATTAGAAGGTCTGGAAGGTACACTTATGGAGCAAAATTGACCAAGCCTTAGTTACTGCAGAGACACAAAATAGAGCGTTTGTACTTTGGCCAGAAAATCATGAATTGGAACAACCAATGGATTAAAAATAATTTTTTTTGGCGAAAAAAAAAATGGAATTTCGTTGGACCAGAGGGCCGGAATTTCTACTGGCATGATAAAAGAAATGAAAAAAAAATATTCTATAGGTGGATTATTAGGATTAGGTGGATTACTCCTATTAGGTGGAGAGTCTGCCATGACTTGGGGCTGTTTTGCTTACATTGTTGTGGGGTCAATTGCATTTGTTTCAGGTAAAATGAATTCACAAGGATATCAAAATGTATTAACAAATCATCTTTTGCCAAATGCTGAATGTCTTGCTGGAGAAAATTGAAAATATCAGCAAGACAATGCATCGATCCATTCGAGTAACAGCACAAAAATTGGTTCCTAGTAAACCATGTTAAAACTGTGAAATGGCCAGCTAGATCACCTGACCTCAACCCAATCAAGAACCTTTGGGGGGACTTAGCAAGAAGAGTTTATGCAAATGGGAGACATTTTATATAAGAAGACTTGAATACATTCTTTGTTGAATATTAAAACAAACTGTGTCATTCGATTTTTATTGCTTATCACCCAACAGGATGGTTACATTTATAATTGAAAATTAAAAACTTTCTATGACAAATTCACTATATTACTTACATTTAACTTCACAATATTTTGAACTATATTAAGACTAGTTGTGCTGAAATGGAAGCGAAGTGATTAGCACTCTTGCTTTCAGTTCAAAAGTTCATGAGTTTGATTCCAATCTTAGGCCTGGTGGTGTATAGGAGTTTAGTATCCTAACTATGGGTATCTAATCAGACCTCGTGGGCAAAAAGTGACCGTTGATTTAAGAACAAATACAGATCACGGTTATCAAGAATAACACTGAAAAAAGCATTAAAAACTGTGGAAGCTTGATATTTTGTGACACTTTCAGTTTATGATATCGTTTGCTTTGAATATATCTTTTGCTTTCTATATATCATGCTTACTGGGGAATTTTTTTTAATTTTAAAGTTTCACATTTCCATTACTATTCTTAAATGTAAATTTTTTTTTTTTTTTTTTTTTTTTTTTTTTTTTTTTTTTTTTAAATGGGATTTTGTTTGAATTTTAAGCAATATAGCGTTGTATTCAACAATGAGATGTTGGAATTTCATTCATCCAGGCATTTTCTTTAAAAATGATGTTGGTGACGTCTTCACCTCTGTAATTTCTTGTTTTTATTCTTCTTTCCTTTACAGAGATCTCTGAACTATTCTCCCTTAAATTATGATTCTAAATAAAATCCGAATGTGATGTAAATATATTTTCCCTATGAAACTTCAAAAATATGTAAGATGTGTCCTGTAGAATGTTATTGCAAGAAGCTAAATTATATATATATATAAAAAGAAGTTGCGCCAAGATTGTGTGTCTTCATTTGAGTGAGGTTGAGTAATTATTTTTCTCTTCGCAGGATCTGATGAAGCCGAAGCAATCTTCTGTACGTGGATACGCCATTGAGCGATCACGAGTTTCCCTTTGTTCTAGGAAACATTTTTCTTACAAATTAAATATATGTTACTTGTCAATTATAAGAATATTTTTGGGTAAAACTCTTTAGAATTTTGTTTTTGATTTCGTTCTCATTCACATTTTGTATTCGTAAAAACGTTGTACTTCGATATTAAGTGTGAGTTAGGCCTTGCTCCATTTTCTTTTTAAGTAGAATAGTTTTATGGAACACATGATTTTTTTTTAATTTGGGTGATTTACATTTCAATAGAATTTTTTTTTTTAAATACATTTTTTGAAAATTTATTGGCGTTAAAATGTAAACTAGGATGTATTTCTGTATTAAAAATTACTAGGAAGAGAGGATATATTTAAATCAAACTTTTTATAGTTTTGAATAATTTTTTTAAATATATATACCAGTGAAAATAAAGTTTTGAATTTTCCTACCCAATAATCAAAAACACTTATTAACAATTCATTCACAAACATAATTAACTAATAGAGAATTTAATAATTAATTTCTTACAGGCAATATGATAGAAAATATGTAATTGAAAGCATAATCATACTTTTTCAACAATTCAATTCTTTTACCTAGAAATTCATTTAAGTATAAACATGCAATTATATAGTAATATCAATCACAATAAATGTTAAAAAGATAATCTTGTACTTAATAATTGCTTCTATAACTATAACTGAATCTATTAAAGGTTCTAGAATGTGAATCTCATAAAATTTTTAAGAGAATCGCTAATTCGATTTGAAAAATTTCGATTTTTTTATGTAAAAGAATGGCAAAGTTCCATCGTCGAACTGCGTCGGTTCGATTCAGCTTTTCATCCCTACAGAGGGTTGATAAAACAGAATACTAAGCCTGCCAGAGGACTAAACACTAGTGGGTTTCTGATATGCTAACTACCTATCCAAGACATACGATTCGCACTGCAGGGCCTTCGGTTATAATAAACTTCGGAAAAGAGAAATAGGCACTGTAGGCCTTGTCCCCATGGGGGCTGTCGTGCATCTCAGTTAGTTTGGTTCATGTAAAAGAGCAGTCAAGTTAGATGTCTAAACAAGGAATTCAGTCATTAGATATTTAATTAGAACAGAAATTTACATCTTAAACCATTTAAATTCCATTTACAATAAAAAAGATTGTTTTCAAAACTTTATTTTAAGCATAATTTTTGAGTTGATTTTGTTTTTCACAAATGAAACCAGCCCTACCTTAAATATTTCTTTTCAAAACATTGATCCATTAGTTTTCCCGCTTGTCATCTATCATCATATACCACGTGGTACATAGTTGCTAAATATATCAGATATTAGAAGGAAATAAAGTCAATGGAAATGTATTTTAAAACTCATTATTTTATATGATATTATATGGAATTGCCATATTAAGGGCCTCACTCTAGATATGGAAGAAAAATTCACGAATCTATTACAATACAATATTATTCATGAGTCTACCACACTACGATACTATTCACGAATCTATCACACTACGATACTATTCGCGAATCTACCACACTATGATACTATTCACGAATCTATCACACTATGATACTATTCACGAATCTATCACACTACGATACTATTCACGAATTTACCACACTACGATATTATTCACGAATCTATCACACTACGATACTATTCGCGAATCTACCACACTATGATACTATTCACGAATCTACACACTACGATACTATTTGCGAATCTACCACTCTACGATACTATTCACGAATCTATCACACTACGATACTATTCACGAATCTACCACACTACGATACCATTCACGAATCTATCACACTATGATACTATTCACGAATATATCACACTACGATACTATTCACGAATTTACCACACTACGATACTATTCACGAATCTATCACACTACGATACTATTCGCGAATCTACCACACTATGATACTATTCACGAATCTACACACTACGATACTATTCGCGAATCTACCACTCTACGATACTATTCACGAATCTATCACACTACGATACTATTCACGAATCTATCACACTACGATACTATTCACGAATCTATCACACTACGATACTATTCGCGAATCTACCACACTATGATACTATTCGCGAATCTACCACACTATGATACTATTCACGAATCTACACACTACGATACTATTCACGAATTTACCACACTACGATACTATTCACGAATCTATCACACTACGATACTATTCGCGAATCTACCACACTATGATACTATTCACGAATCTACACACTACGATACTATTCGCGAATCTACCACTCTACGATACTATTCACGAATCTATCACACTACGATACTATTCACGAATCTACCACACTACGATACTATTCACGAATCTACCACACTACGATACTATTCGCGAATCTATCACACTATGATACTATTCACGAATCTACCACACTACGATACTATTCACGAATCTACCACACTACGATACTATTCACGAATCTATCACACTACGATACTATTCACGAATCTATCACACTACGATACTATTCACGAATCTACCACACTACGATACTATTCAAGAATACATCACATCACAATATAGTTCGAGTTTAAGAGTAGTTAAAAGAAGTGTTGTATACTTTAAAGTTAATCACTAATAATTAAAATGCTACTTTGATAATGAAAGGAGTTCTAAATCAATTTACTACTGAATTTAAATTTGCAATTTAATTCAATTTAATAGTGTAAATAAACAGTTTGTAATTACAATTAGTACATTTTTTAGATATCGTGCACTAGATTAGTACTCTTAAGTAGAATATATTATAATATTTGGTTTAATTTATGTTTTTCATACTTCCTTAGTTGATATTGATGCAAATATTTCTAATATATAGACCATTTTTAAAAAATTAATTAAAACAAAAAAATTATTGATATTCTATTGAAATTTATGTTCGAATATTTTTTCAGAAACATTTTTATTAAGTTTCATGTATATATTATAATAATTTTTTAACATCTTATAAGTTTCATGTATATATTATAATAATTTTTTAACATCTTATAAATAAGTAAAAATTAAATTATAGAAAAATGAGACAAAATAAAAAATAGATAATGAGACAAAATAAAAAGAGAAAGTTAAAAATTTACGCATAAGTAAAACTATTTTCTAATTTTCCAATAAATGATGAAACGCGTACAAATTTATAAGAGGTATGAATAATTAAAAATGCGAAAAACTGATACAAAAGCTGAGAAAACTCAAAATAAAATTGAGAAATAGTTGAAATATGTTATTTGATTTTCTACTGCTCTATGTAACTTTTATAAAAATTCAATTAATATCATTCATTTTCAAATTCTTACACACTTACATCGAAACATCAATTAATAAGAATGAAATATATTAAAACTGAAATAAAAATGAATAGATTAAAAAGAACTTTAACTTATTTATTTAAAATAAAAAAACATTCAAATTAATATAGAAAATAATTTAAATTTTTATTATGAAAAATCTTAAGATATTTCATGTCGCATATATTTAGTAATAATTTATATTTAGACTTCATATTTTTATGCGACAAATTACATCAAAATCAATTTTATAAATTTGAATTACCTCTATAATACTTTTTTTTATCAGCTATTAGCTTTAATTTATATATAAAAACAAATTATTTAAGTGACAAGTTGAACTATACAATTTTTTTTAAGATACTAAACTTACAGGAGAATAAATAGAAAAATGAAGAAAAGTATAGAAGTAATTTCGCAATTTTTAAATTTCTTGATAGGTAAACATTTAATTTTATTTATTTTTAAGATTCTAATCGGATAGAGTAATTAATGAAAGAAAAATGAAAAATTAAAATAATTTAATATAAAATTTTTTTTCTTAACTTTATAATCACTTATTGTTAAATAATCATTAAACAATTTAAATCACCAGCTCTAAAATAGTAAAAAAAATTCTATAAAATGCAAATTTTCAATTTCTTTTTTTTTTTTTTTTTTTTTTTTTGTATATTTGCTCGAAAAAATTAATTACCTAAAGAGTATATACACATATAAAAACGTTTACACATAAGTTTAAAACCTGAAAAACGTTTTTTTCACTTAAAAGAAGATAATTGCTAGTTCTAACGTAAATTTCAGTTTTTAAATATGAACAAAGATGCGCTAAACGTAAAAAATTGCAGTCAGAAAATAAACAAAAGATTCGGTTTAATTTTTCTGCCTAAGAATAATCAATATTAAATCATTTCTCCAACCATTTTATCAAATTTTAAAATGCTTTGGTATGAAAAACTAAAATTGAAAAATATAATTCAAATATATGTCTTAAAACTTAGAGAGAATTATGTTAAAAATCAAACACTAGCAACTTAATAAAGAGAAAGTTAAAAATTTACGCATAAGTAAAACTATTTTCTAATTTTCCAATAAATGATGAAACGCGTACAAATTTATAAGAGGTATGAATAATTAAAAATGCGAAAAACTGATACAAAAGCTGAGAAAACTCAAAATAAAATTGAGAAATAGTTGAAATATGTTATTTGATTTTCTACTGCTTTATGTAACTTTTATAAAAATTCAATTAATATTATTCATTTTCAAATTCTTACACACTTACACATCGAAACATCAATTAATAAGAATGAAATATACTAAAACTGAAATAAAAATGAATAGATTAAAAAGAACTTTAACTTATTTATTTAAAATATAATTATGGCTGTCTTAAATTTAAAAAAATAAAAACCCACCCTGAAAAATAGAGATTATACAATAATTTTTCTAAATGTTATTTCATATATTTACCAATTTGCAATATTAAAAATAGACTAAAAATCACTTGGCTTACTAAAAGCTTTTTAACCCTTTGCTTAGATTGGATTTGAAAAGTATAATTCTATTTCTTAAATACACTTTAAAGATTAAGAAAGAAAGATATTTTTTATTTTTATAGTTTGCAAAATATTTTCTTTTTTGTAATTCATATTATTTTTAACTGTGTAAGAAGTACTCTTTCGCCCTAAATTCACAGTAGCATATTTATTTTAATTTCAACTTTTTTATTTGGTATAATAATCTCTATAGTATTATTTATTATAGGTTTATTATTACATTATTGCTATTACATTTGATATTTGTACAATATTATTTTTATCTAGTTTATTTCACGTCTACACATTGATAGTTATTTACATTATATAGTTCTTTTTAAGAAAACAACTATATTTTGTAACATATTTTTAGCTGAATCAAGATGAATTACTATTTATGAAATGAAAAGATTTCATTTTCAATACAATGATGTATTTCGAAATGCAATTTCTTACTATGAAATCGTATTATCTTTTCCTGGTGTAAATTCACATACCAACATAAAAAGTAAATTATTTTAAATTGGAAAAAGTGTATTAAATACGTTTTGCGCATTTAATGCACTTTCAAATGCTACTGATTGTAAACTTATAGAAAAAGTCATTGAAAAATTTCCATTATTTATTTTAAGAGATTAGATTAAAAATTTATTGATATAAATTATTTTACTTTTAACTTATATTTATAAAAATTTCCATTTTTGTTAATTCAAATTATTTATTAATATTAAATATTTGGATAATGTACTTTCAATGAGTTAAATTAATAATTAATTTGTTAATTAATAATAATTCTGAATAAGTTTCATTGTAATTTATATATTTTTCTTTTTTAAAGTAAATATTTTGGCTTACTTTCGAAATTTTAAAACCAATCTCAAGGTATTGGTGCTTTCTTCAATAATATACCAAATTGTTGTAAAAATCCACATGATAAATACATTTCTTAAAGTAAAATATATTAGCTCACCTTTCGTTCTTTTGAATAATTCAAATGGAAGCTTTAAAATGAAAGAGTTTTAAACATTCATTCAATTTATTCTATTCTAAAAATGGTCTCACAATACACAAAGTAATGACTTTAAAGTGATCAAATATCTCTTTAAAGTAAGATTTTTCGGAAAGTAGTAACGCCAAGTTTCAAGACCAATATCGCCGATAGGGCATTGAGAAAACAACCTTAGTAAAATCTGCATACCCTCTGTTCTCCGGGCCCTTTCGAACAAACATTCCGGTTAAATTCTCTTTTCGAGAACAATTCCTTTCATCAGAAGCCCCCTAATGGGAGTGGAATTTTGTTTTAACAAAATGGCTTCGTTAAAACGCCATTTCTTTCCAAAAACTGCTCGATGTATACGATCTTCAAAGACATTGGCGAGCGTCTCCCGGGAATTATTGTTTAAGGCTTGTCTTTGGCGGTCGCCAAAATGTGCCTCGTTAAAACAACGGAAAAGAGGAGTGTCGTCATTTCAAAGCAAAGTTTCGGAAAAATAATAATGAGGAAAAAAGTGCACCTCTCTAGATCTTGTCTCAAGCGCCTACGGTTCGTTAGAGGGGCGAGAGTATCGCGAGATTAAATTTTGAGTAGAATGAGGCGTTCTCATTTAATGGCGGGATTAAATTTACTGAGAGAACACTCTTTGCAGAAAACTTCTATCTCGTACCGGGCAGTTTGGTAAAGCTAATCTTGTAAGCGGCTTCAGCTGCCTCTTTGTTTATAAATAAGATGGCGCGAAATGTGACTGAAAATACTTAGGCGGAATAATAATATTTGAAACATGGAGTTGCAGACACTTATGTGTGGGTTTGGTATCGAGTTTCGGTATGTTATCAGCCTGACTAACGGAATACAACGTCTTTACTTGATCAAAAAAGCTCTTAGTTTCCTGGGATGTGCACACATTTGGATAATTTTCAGATTTCAGGGTTTTATACACCACACAAAGACATTACCATTTTTCATTGTAAAATTTGTTATTTCCTATTCCATGTAGGTTATTTTTATAATTTTGGGTTATCTGATTGTGTTTTTTTATTATAAATTTCTGAAATGATGTTATAATACCCAAGGTTTTTTGTTCCTTTTATATACATAATTGTATCTGTATAAATTTTCAGAAGAAAAAGCTCATCTAAAGCTTACATATATACAGTCATATTAAAATTAATTAAATTAAGTGGAACGCAAAAAAATAAGAAGATAATTTCTGAATTTTAAAGCATAGCCGTTGTACTTACCCATTTTACCACAAAGCTTTCCCTCTGGTGTTGCCATTCATCAGCATCACTCCAGCAACTCTAAGCGTATCAAGTACATGCAGTGGATCTCCAAAGAGAACCCCTCTAGTCAAGTTAAGGCAGTCAAGGATATGGCTCGATTTAGCATGACAAGTAGTACATTTAGAACATATAAGGAAAACCCTTACTCTCTGTTTGGATGTCATAGATTTCAGGTGACCACTGCGAATACAAGAAAACGACAGTCTGCACTTGTCTGCTGCACTAGAGCTACAAAGACCCACCAGAGCAATTACCCTGACACTAATGATGAACAGAGAGGGCAGTGAGATCATGCAAACTGATAAACTGGGAATACAACTCTGAAAAAAATAAGAAAGGCTAGTATAAATATGATATATACCCCCAAGTGATTTTTTGACAATTATGACATCCCATTTTTTGATTATAGTGTTGTCGGCTTTCCCTTTGGTGTTGCCAGTTTGAGCTTTCCCTTTGGTGTTGCCAGTTTGAGCTTTCCCTTTGGTGTTGCCAGTTTGAGCTTTCCCTTTGGTGTTGCCAGTTTGAGCTTTCCTTTTGGTGTTGCCAGTTTGAGCTTTTGATCACTTTTCTGATATTTTTGTTGCCAGGTTTGGTTTTTTTCCTGTGTGTTGCGTCATTTTTGCGTCATATATATGGTATTTTTAAGTGGCAACAGCGTTTTCATTCTTTGTTCAGCTTTCTCATTTGACCTTGATGTCATATGAAGATGTAAGACTTATATGATGTGAATCAATCATTAATATTTACTTATTCTTTTAGTGAAAGGTACAGACCCACCATGCGTAACAAATTTTTATTTATTTATCTCAGTTCTACTTTTTAATTTTTTTATGCCATAATGTGCTTTAAAAGTTTCTAAAATGCGTATTTTTGAGAGTTATGAAAATTTTCCGTTCCAAAAACATACATTCATCTTGGCGACGAAAAGATATCGCAAAGATTGCCATTCTATTAGTTCCGAAAAGCCCAAGTAAATGTGGACAGATCTGTCACACCTTAAAAAAGATATGTGTAGTCTCCTATACCAGAACTGTCTACATGTGACGTGATACACTTTAAATGAATCTTACGGAAGATGAAAAAACTTTTTTTTTCAAAATAGTCACATGGATACAAAGGGTGCGGCTAGATAACTTTCTCATTTCCTATTACAATAACACGAAAAGTACTAATATATTTTTTATTAATTTTTGCAAACAAAAGTTACATACTTAAAGTTGTAGTTTACGCAGTTTAAAATATATAATATTGGACAAGTAATGCCAGCCACTAGCGACACACAGGGTGAACCCAATTCTGCTGTTCTCATCACGCTCTCCAACACATAGACAGGTATGTTCGCCGCTTCTCCTTGAATGTTTCGTTTCAGATCTTCCAAAATTTGCGGGAGATCAGTATAGGCACATGGCTTTAAATACCCCCACAAAAAGAAATTACATAATTCCAAATCGAGAAAAAGCACTGGCCACTCCAAATCGTTCCTGATTGAAACGAGGTACCCGGAAAAATAGGCCTCTACGACAAATGTATAGTGTTCATTGCTCCAATGCCTGATGGCGACTGAGCCACAATGTCACACAAGGGCTCTGAAACGATACCAAGCCAACCAAATTATCTTTACTACTTTTCTATGTTATTTCAATTCCAAATAAAGAAGTTGGCTTGCCACTCCCTGTACATGTATCAATACCTTGTACACATATAACAAATTCCCACAACAAAACTATATGAATAAAATTTCAACTACTTGATTATATTAATAAAGTCAACTTCATCAAAGTATGTTGACAACGATGGACCAAACGCGAGGGTTTTGTTTTATTGGCACAATACATATATCTAAAAATTATGATGTTCCTCAAAGGCTGATAAAATAAAATTTAAATATAATAAAGAATTGATAAAATTAAGTATATAACAAAATGTAAAAAAGCAAATAAGTATACATAAACACAAAATATCAAACAATAATGATAAATAAGATTACCATTGCTATATATACACATATAAAAAGCAAATAAGTATACATACACACAAAACATCAAACAATAATGATAAATAAGATTACCATTGCTATATATACACATATAAAAAGCAAATAAGTATACATACACACAAAATATCAAAGAATAATGATAAATAAGATTATCATTGCTATACTAATAAAAGTGAATTTTAAACCAAGTAATTAATTATTGTGAATAAAATTTTAAATAATAAATTTTCGAATTCTTAGATAGCTAATAAATTTTTGCATACATTTGTATTTTTCCCACTCATTCTAATATTTTATGATGTTTTTCTTTTTATACTTTGCTTTGCTTTATCTTCATATTTTGGAGAAATTCTGACCGAAGATGATTGTGTAAAATATAATTCCAAGAAAAAGTAATTGAAACTTTCATCTTAGAAGAAAATAATGTCTTAAATTATGTCTTCATTTTTAAACACTACTGAATAAAAAATGCTATTTGACTCACGTAATCATCTAAACATATTTTGAATGAACAAAATTAAAATAAATGTACAATGTAGTTTAAAAAACACATATTTATCTTGGTAGCACATGATTTTAATAAACATTATTATGTCTTTATAATATAAAAAGCAAAAATGTAAATAATTTGAGATTTTATTGGTATATTGTTTTAAATTCCTGGTAAAATTTTGAATTAATTTTGATATTTGTGAATTTTTAACACTCAAAATTATGTCACATTCTCTAAAACTTCAATTTACTTTTTGTTGTCGCTAACTAATTTAGAAAAGACCACCAATTCAATACAATGCGTACAATATTTTTTAAAATATACAAACAGATAAAATCAAATTTAAAATATTTTTTGGACTTGAGATTATTGCTTCTTCTATAAATGTACAGTTGATATTAAATAATAAGAAATTAACATTTTATTACCAATGATGCGCTAATTATATGCTTATTGAAAATGTACCATAATTAATATTTTAAATGGATTTTTCCTATGCATAAAAATAAACCTATAAACTAAATTTATATCCCTGAAAGAGAGAAATATAGTTTTATGATCCTCATAAATTATGAGTCAAGTCAGGACAGTAATATTATATTAAGACTGGGTTTTTTTATTTCCTTAGTTTTCGACTAAAATACAAACTGTGTGATACATAAAAATATTTGTCTTAGACACACACACACACACACATAAATTTTTCTTACAAGAAGCTGAAGAAAGATTAGGATTTCAGATTCCTTTTTACTAAATGAACAGAAGGTAAATTGTAGCACGATGTAAATTAGTTTATGATAATTAGCTATGATAAATCTTTGCGTAAATATTCTCTCTTCTCATAGAATCTTTTTTTGTAGAAATAGCTTATTCTTCTCTTATGAAATTTAATAGATAAGTATACGATTAAAAAAAGTAGTAATTAATCTTCTACTAAAAGAAAATATTTATTATGACTAAAAGGAAAAAGTATATTTTACAATATTGTAAAATATACGTAAAGTGTAAAGTAAATAAAGTAAAGTGAATATGTAACATTATATACTATTACTTGCTGATTATTGCTGAGTGGTTAGCGTTCCTGACTCCTGAGTTGTGGGTCCCAGGCTCGAATCCCGGTTCGAAAATGGATGTTACTATCTTTCTCTGCTCTCTCAGTGTTTCTCTGTCCTTTCTTGTGTGATGGTGTATGAATGTGGCCCATCCTATAAACGGGTTTGTGGTGGTATGTCACGGGCAACGCTACTCGCCTCCGTGACTTGGTTCACAGGTGCCCGCTGGGTAATGACAAATGAGTAGCAGTTTCTGGCCTTGTTGTGGCATAGGGTTCGTCACCCAAGTGCCCACCGTTAAAGAAAAAATATACGGTTATTTTTATAAATTTTTCTTTTTACTAAAAATGAGATGTATGTCCTACACATTTAAGAATCAATTAACTTTTTTATTTAACTTTCAAAAGTATTCTCTGTTTCACTGTTCAATGATGCTTATGTGAAAAACCTCAAAGAGAGGATATTTTTGAAGTTTTTAAGCCATCAACTACAACATGAAAAGTTAATTTACATGCACAACACAGATTGACATGCCGTAACTTTCGACGAATAGGCACCGTTTTGTAGGTGAGGAAAAAAAAAAACAGAAAGTGCAACATTCGAGGTTTCAGCAGTATTCGAGATATAATCTGGTATTTTACATCCCAAATAATGTTGTCTCAGAATAGTGGTTCGCAAACTTCTTTATCTTACCTCCCATCCTTAAATAATATTTCTGGTCGTCACCTGGAAATTAACCTTTATAAATTTTAATAGTAATTAATAGGAAATAGATATGTATTAATGTTTCTACCTTTTTCGTAAAATATTCTAAAGAAAGGTGTACATTAGAAATATTGAACTTTGAAATTAAGAAACTATTTACTGAACTCACAATAAGATGGAATACAAAAAAAAAATTTAAATCATTCAAAATCATATTATTGAAAAGGATGAGCCTCGTGTAGTGCTATTAATTTATTGGCTCTATTTTCGTCAGCACTAATATTGAATCACCACGACTGATTATTTGCCATTTTTTAAAAATAAATTGGTTACCTCCCTGAAACCATGTTTTCTAAATATTTTGAATTATAGTCCATACTTTTTAGGACAAGCCGTAGTTAAGCATTATGTGCGGAATACATAAAACGACTTTTCTAAATCTTTTTTCTTTGATGCTATCAACCTTTATGTTATTCATCGTCCCCTCTCGAAATGCAACTGTGGCCATCCTTCCCTGGATAGCTACAGTACCCACAAGGAGACTGTGGCTGCCACTTTGATAATCATTGTTCTAGAGGATCAAATATTGTTATTTTTTGGGTTACATAAAAATGAAAAGACTTATGAAGTACTTGAAAATCTTCCAGTTATTGCCTTTTGGAAAGACTTTCACAGGTAGTGGACAGTATTCATATTCCGTAAAAGTGGAAACCGGAAAATTTACATAGCACCAATCCCAATAGGCAATAGATCGTGGACAGTGGAAGGCGCATGAAATGTACCTAAGGTTAACAAGTATACGCCTATCCTCCTTAACTGACTGTAAAGACTTATTGTAGTGGTTGATGATAGACTCTTATTGGCACCAATGCTATTTTGATTCATACCTTTTTCTCACAATGCATTTTGTGCTCAGGGATTCTGTGTTCTCTCTGACATTGGGTGCTCTCTCTGATATTGTGTGCTTTCTCTGGTATTGTGCGCTCTCATTGGTACTGTGTGCTCTATCTGGTATTGGATGCTTTCTCTGACATTGGGTACTCTCTCTGGTATTGTGTGTGTGTGTCTCTGGTCTCTCTGGTGTTTTTTTTTTAAGTTAATGGGGTACAAAATAGTAACTTTAATAAATGTAACTTTTGGTGACACTTTTTATTTAACTATGTGTTGTTGGAGGTGGTTGGACTGTGGCAACAGAAGATAAACTTTTAAATTCATAGACATCAGGATTTAGCCAATTTGGAGAATTCAATGTATATTCCAACAGACAAAACCACGTCCCTCTTTTGTTATTAAATAATAACTAGAATTAAGATTGGGATCTGCCATTCTGAAGAGCTTGTTTCTAACACTCGACTACGGAGAATCCAAATATAGAATTAAGGAAATTAAAAAGATATTTTTCAACGATAATGAAACAACAACACATTTTATTTCTAAAAAGTACCAAAATTAAATTATGTTAAGTTTTGCCATGAAACAGGTGTATGTTCAAAACTTGTAACTCTTTGCTATTCCAGAAAATGCTGGGTTTTTTTTCGAAAACACACCTCTTTGGCGATAAAGAAGGCGTTTAAAAATACGACACATCTTTCCTTCAGGATGTATCATGCAAAGATAATCCAATACAGTTTTCATAATTTTTAGATAGTGTCACTCACTATCACAATTGTAGAATATATTTATATAAATAAATATCTTCTTTTGTTTCTCCACCAATTTTATCCCAAGGGTTGAATTAAAAAAGGTTCAACAGAATACAGTGATGTCTTTTCCGGATGTTACTTAATAGTGAACTTTAAATATAAACAAATTTATTTAAAGTACTATGCATTACAAATGCTTTAATTAATCTATTTTGATTAAAGCATTTGTAATTAATTAAAAAATTATATTAACTTAGTTTTTACAACTAAGTGAAATTGCTGATGTAAACTACGAAATCTCCCTCTTCGGAACACTTCTCACTTCACTAACAGAAGCAAGAAATTCTTTTTTTTTTTTTTTCTAAAATTGATATCCGTGAATAAACTATGGAAGCATAGAGGAAAATTATTTTTGGGAAGAGATATATAATTTCTCTATAATCCCACATATTTTTCTTTTAAAAACACCAAAAAATTACAATTTCTTTTGATTTTGAAAAATATTGTTTTACCTATTGGAACTACCTTCTGCAGCAGATACTGTCTATTTATGACAAGAATAGCTTCTATAAATAGTCTCGGTAGTGGCTGTTGGTATAGTAACAATGGATGTCTGTTTCAAATGAGCAAACTTCGGCTGGTTAAACTTACTTGCGAGGTACCTGAGTTCTGAGACCAGGAGCTATTGAAAGAATGGAGACAAAAGCTGAAACTAAACTGGCATATCATTGGTTAGTTAAACTTAGTTAACATAGTTTAGTTATAGAAGTTAACTTTGAATTATATCTTTATTTTAATAATTAATTTTAATAGAATAATTATTAAAATTTAAATTAGTTTGCTATTAATGGATAATTAAGTTAAAATAATGGTGGTAAGATGTTTATTAAGGTTATATTCATTCTTCAGCAGCTTGAAAGTAAGATGTTATTTTAAATAATTTATCCATAGGAGATGAAATTTTTTGTAGTTGAACTAATAATTCATTGATAAGTAGATCTTTAAAAATATTTTTAATTTTATTTATTAATTCCGTTAAGTCAGAAAATTCATTTGAGTTACATGAAAAAGCGAGCGGATGAGTTAGATTATATCGATAGCTGGTAGGGGAGGTTGTAGGAGGCAGTATTTGCCTATGAGACCTGGTCTCACCTCACTTTCGGTTGTCTATTGATTTCTATGAATCCTGATCCATTTCAAATTGGAAGTAAATTATGTTATAAACTGACGGTGTTTAGCGTAGTACTTTATGATACATTCAAAGCATTCACTTAGCTAAAGTTGTTGATCTTCTTCTGGCTCTTCCAGTCAAAAATAGAGCAAGTCTTGTTTCCATGGCAACAGACTGTCACAGACAAATTAGCGGTAGCCTTTCTTGTGCTAGATACACTTATCTGTTGTTTAAGCTTTTAAGCGAAAACTCCGATTGGATGTGTATTGGAACGTGGATAAAAACAATACCTATTTCAAAATTTAAGAACATCGTAACTAAAGGGAATTCAGCATTTAGTATTGCATTCTATTTCATTGAATTTAAATTTTTTAATTAATCTATAAACAAGACTTTATTTTATGTAAAAGTATTTAATAAATAAAGTTAAACAGTTAGTAAATATCGTTAGTTTTCCTTAGCTCAACTTTTCACAGAAAATTGGGCACATGTTTCCCACTAAAAATTTGGATCTGCAAAATTTAGCGGTTTTCACCTGCTTTGTTTTAAATACAAAATTATAAAAATGCCGATCTGTTGCAGTTGTTCAGTCTGATTAAACATAAAAAGAAGAATGTTACATGATATTTCTTTTCCTTTACAATTGAATTTGTACTATTGCTACTTTATACAGTTATTTATATCATTTAAATTCAGTTGATATAAACAGATAAAAAAATTCTATAAAAACAGACATATTACAAAAGAGACATTAAAAATTAAAATAGCCAAAAAATGTTTGAAACAGTAATTTTTTAAATATAATTGAAAATGGTTGAATATAAAAAAATAAAATTTATTGAATGCTTATTTTGTTATTAGTAGAAATAAAAAAATTTAAAAGAAATTAAATGTTGACATTAGAGAAATTTTTTCGATACTTTATATACAGTAGAAATTTATTAATGTTTTTTAGCTTTCATATTCATATTTTCTATTTAGAATTTAGCTATAACCACTAATACGTTGCTATGGTTTCGCCCAGTTAAAAAAAGAAAGAAAAAATAGAAAATTTTCAAGTCAACATGTTTTATTTCACAATAAATGTACAAATATCGAATATATTTTTGTTACCTATCATTTATATATTTCATAGAAGCTTTATTTGATTTGTATTTCAATACTAACTGTAACAGCCAATGTGTTTCTATGGTTAAGTTTGGTTAAATGAAAAAGAAAAAAAGAGAAAACACATAATGATGGTTTATTTTCACAATGTTCATGGCTACAAAATATTTTTGCTATTCCATTGTGTGTATAGAAATGAAATGTTGTTCGATTTACCGGATCTATGAGAAGCAAAATGTAATTATCTATGTAAGAAGCTTTGCATCTCTAAATCTAAAACCGTGATCCTGAGATTTGTTGAGAGTGATTGCAAATGCCAGTCAAATTGGCAATTGCAATCTCATCAATTAAAATAATGTATTTATTTAAATCTCAAGAATGCCAGGAATAAAAACTCGTCCCTTTTGAATGATATTAACTAAAAATTGTTGTGCTGGTCAAGTTTATTCACGATGCTGCTCTTTAATTTCTTTGATTTAAAGATCATTCCGTGGTAAATTTTTTGTTAATTAATATTTTGCTACTTGATAATTGACAAGT
This sequence comes from Latrodectus elegans, assembly GCA_030067965.1. Taxonomy (NCBI): domain Eukaryota; kingdom Metazoa; phylum Arthropoda; class Arachnida; order Araneae; family Theridiidae; genus Latrodectus; species Latrodectus elegans. Next base: position 30,928,768 of record CM057819.1, on the reverse strand, counting down.
TATTTTTCAAATGAAATACGTGTGTTACTGTCTCTGGCATACTGAATGAATTCCAATTTTATGATGTATAAATAACTTATTCGACTATTTCCATAACAGTATCAATGGACTTGCTAAGTGATGGACTATACAGCCTCCTGAAGCTCATAAATGTTTTTGTTCTTAGCTTGTTTTGCTTTTACACCAATCAAATAGCAGAATTTCCAAAAAAAAAAAAAAAGCATCGCTTAAATGGTCACAAGTATGGAATCTGTATGATCTGCGAATAAAAACACCGATTTATTGAAATGCAACGTGATTTCACAATTGATACATTTCATTTGGCGTCACAGTCACATGTCCAGTAATCTCAATGGTTTTTTGCTTCATGTGCCTTACCAAAACTGCTGCCCCACCTAACATAATAAACTGTCTTTTCAGTTTTTTAAAACAACGTAAACTACAGGCACTTAGCGACTCAGGATTAGTCAACGTGCGTCAAACAAGAGAATGTCCCCAGGGATCCATTGGTGGTCCGATTCTTTGGAACATCTATTACAACGAAATCCTTACTACAAAATGGCCTCCCCTCACCGATATTGTTGCCTTTGCTAATGATACTCTGCTTGTCATTAATGGTAAATCAAAAGAATAAATTAAAAAGAATTGTAATGAATCACTGCAATTGTTCTCTTCAATGTACGAACAGCTTAAACTTACTGTCTCTTCACCAAATTCTAGAGTTACGATCATCGCCACAAAGAATAAGAGACTTAAATCCAATCATAACATTACTCTTAATGGTGAAAGCCTGAAGCATACCCGCTGTCTCAAACACCTCGGTGTGGACACTGATACTAAGCTCTCGTTCCTTCCGCATCGGCGAGCTATTAAAACTAAAGTTATTTTGATAGCACAAAGGCTGAAAGCGATTATTAGACTGCAATAGGGACTTAAAGGAAGAATCACTAAATTAATTTACTTCGCCGTAGTAGAAAAAATTATTACATATGGTTAAGCCGTAGTAGAAAAATTATCGGCCTGGAAATTTCCAATAACTATAGGATGAAAATCAAGTTCCACAACAACATCCAAAGATTTTTCCTTCTTCTTATCACCAGGGCATTAAGATTACCTCTACAGCAGCCATAGCCACCATCACAGGTCACCTATCACTTCACTTTGTAGTTGAAAAAGAAGCAATCAAAACTGAGATTCTGCAGCTTCGTAAGAATGTTGCAATTGACGGGCAGTGGTTTACACCCACCAGTTTTGAGATGTCTGTTCACCAAGACATGATTCACCCAGTCAATAGGCTAAAAATACTCGAATTATCAACTTGCCGAACATCCCTTAATGCCAGCATCCTATCATTCACCCAGCTGAAGATCTACATTACTACACTGATGGTTCCAAGCATGACGCTGCAGTGGGAGCATCCTTTGTGGATCTTCATGGATACACAGAGGTACACTCAACACAGTTAAAATTGCGAACAGACAACTCTGTCTTTCAGGCTGAAGCACTGCCCTTATTATCGGCCTTAAACCCTGCACTGGATGCCTCTCATTCACCAGCCACCATTTGGACAGACAGCTTGTCTGTTTTAATGGCACTCCGCAACCCAATTCACACATCCCCTCTCATCAATGCCATACAATGCAAACTCCACCAACAATCACCTATTTAAATCAGTCTCTCCAGTGTAAACGCACATGCTGCAAATGTAGGAAACGAGCTTGCAGATCAAAAAACAAAGGAAGCAGTGGTCAATGAGAATATATTACAAATTAACCTACCACTTCCATGAACCCATCTGTTGCAGTTCCTTAAGCAGAGGCTCAAACAGCAATGTCAAACCAGCTAGGACGACTCTTCAACTGTGGGCGCTTCACACACAGTAATTAATCCCATGTTATAATGGACGGGCTCATCTCCAATCCAATAATCATCTTTCTTATAACAAATGATGGACCCTTCCCAGTGTACTTCCACCGATTCGGTAGACTCTACCCCACATTGCAGCTGCGCGAACGGCAGTGAAGGCAATGCTTTGCATTATATGGAACAATGCAACTATACGCAAGTTCTCCACCTAATTCACCATTCCTCACAACCAGACGTTGCATTCATCAAGTTAATTATAGGTGATAAATTTAGAGCTAAAAGAGTGATGAATATTATGTCCATGCTGGTAACAAAAGGACTGGACTTATGCGCCACGCCAGTACAAAGAACATCACAAACACAAAATGACTTTGAACTTAACCTCTTAGATATTGATTAAAGCAAAGACAAATGCAGTACACTTCTTTAATCTTGTAAGTTTTTGCTTTAATTTTTTTCATGTTGTCTGCTACACATCTTACTATATTTAGCCTAGAATTTTCTTTTTCATGTTTTTCTCTTATAAGTAAAAATTATTATAACTTTTCTAAACTGGGTTTCTCAAATTAACAAGCTTGTTATGTCAAGTCAATTCTGTACTCTTTGAACTTTTATGAATGATTCACTATCTGATATATATAATTATTTATTCGCCTACTCTATCTTTTTTATTTAATGTTTACCTTTGCCGATTTTCTTTTTCATGGAATTACTGTTTCATTTTCCTGTAATATGTGATCAAATGTTTTGTTTAAGAATTTCACTTTAATGCAAATTTGTAATCCCAAATTTAAACTAAAATAGATGCAGTGGTTATTGGTAATCTCAAGCACCTTTTATACTTACTTAATCTCTTCTGCTTTAATTTACATTACTTAAGACTTCATTTTTAATTTTCAATTTTTCCTCTATTCTTATGTACTGAAATGTAATTTGTTCAAATGAACTTCTTTCTTTGACATGTGATACAGCTATAGGCTTGAAAGTCCAATATTGTATTCATTTTTAGTTCTCAACTAATTAGTCGAGTTCTGGATCTCAGCGGACGACTGACACTTCGTGGGAGGAGTTTGTTACTCTAGTTTGAAGAGGGGGTGGAACCTGATAACCGATAGGTACAGACCAGGGCTTCCTCTTCTCGTTGTTGTTTCATGTGCCTGCCACTTAACTCTGTTATATTGGAATCCAGAGGTTCTGCACTGATATTTATTTCTCCTTTTTGCCCATTTTCTTCAATTTGTACATATGTCCATGATAAACACATTTCAATGAAACTAATTTCTTAAAACGCTATTCTGTTAAAGTAAATTGGCCACTACATTTGAGCTACATTGCTATTTCAGCAAAAAAAAAAAAAAAAAAAAAAAAAAAAAAATGTCGATGATACAATATAAGCTGCTGTATCTTCTATCATTTCACGTAAATCAATTTAGACGGAATTCCTCATATCACAATAAAGCTAGGTTTTCTTTCTTTTTTTCGTCAAAGAACTATTTATTTCATTTATTTACTAAAAAACATTCAGTTTATTCAAACATAAAAAAATTTGAAAAAATTATAAATTTTCAATAATGTATTTATTATTAAATGTGACATTGTATATGAATGTAAACAAATATATAATGTAAAAAATTACATTTGGTATTTGTCATATGACAAGTGCCAAGTCTTAAAGCACAGTTTGGTTATGAATTGAGTTCGTTTTAACGCAATCAGATAGAAAAATTTAAGATTTCAGTTAAATGAGCTTTTACATTTCTGTTTATATAAATAATACAATAAAATTAGTGAGCTTAAGTAAAGAAAAGATGCTTTACAACTGAACAGCTGTTGCTTTTAAAATAATTTTAAAAAAATAGTTGATGAACTTTTTAATGTTAATTCTCATTTTGATTCATTTTTATAGCAATTTTATTACACTAATACATCACATAAATAAGTTTCCTATTTTTATGAGCTTTAGATTGTATTAGTGGTTAGAATATTACTACCATTCACTCATTGTGGGCTTGAATCTCTTTTGCTGAAAATATAAATGTCAGAAATCAATATTATTTTTTCTTAGTTTAACCTCCGGCTTAGGAGTACCTGAGTGGAGAAATAATAAGACACACTTGTATTCGGAAGTTAAGGAGTTTGATATCTGAACCAACTAAATAATATCGTTTTAATAGTGTCTATAATCATTTAAACTTCTGTTGGTCAAACTGACGAATGAGTTTGGCGTATTAAATGAAAAAACTGGTAGAAATAGACAACCGTAAATGGTTCTGAATGACCTACTGTTACCAACGATATAGTCTGCCTAACATGAGATTAGATCTTGCCAAGTAGTCTGATAAATATCCGTTGCTATAGTAACAAGAACAGTTCAATTTAATTTGGTGTTTTGAATTGGCGATATTTTGGGCAATACTATATGCTGTTCTCATGATGCTAGCCAAGGTTAGTGACGAATGGTCAAACTGACGAATGAGTTTGGCGTATTAAATGAATAAACTGGTAGAAATAGGCAACCGTAAACGGTTCTGAATGACCTACTGTTACCAACGATATAGTCTGCCTAACATGAGATTAGTTCTTGCCAAGTAGTCTGATAAGTATCCGTTGCTATAGTAACAAGAACAGTTCAATTTAATTTGGTGTTTTGAATTGGCGATATTTTGGGCAATACTATATGCTGTTCTCAAGATGCTAGCGAACGTTAGTGCCTTTCAGTTGGTTCCTCCTGCGTATTTGTTTCGAACTCATTGGATCTGGGTAAGAAGAAGGATGAAGAAAAAGATATGACGTTAAGTATTACTACACTTGTAATCATGTACAGAAACAGACAGGGTGCAGGCTTTTTTACAATTTTAATTAAAGCTATTGCAATTCTTAAAACATCTGCAGAAAATTTGAATGTGACATTGTATAGCCTTTTGCTTTTTCTCGCTGTAAAGAAGATAAAAATTACATCTAATTTCCCAAACTACTCTTAAGATTGCAAAAACAAAAGTTAGTGTGACTTTTATAGGTGCAAATCATAATTTAATCATACTGTAAGTAAATTAATATTGTTAAATTACGCGGTGTAGCAGTCAAAAAGTAAATGAATAAACTCTTAGTTTCTTAAAAAAGAATTTCATTTAAATTAATGAAGTCTGTAAAAATTATATATTCGTATGTCTTCTCTAAAATATCGGACTGTTGTTTGAAGGCTGTTTTCAGATGTTTAACAATAAATTTATTAACAGATTGCAGCTGAGAAAATTACAGAACTGGTCTTTATTTGAATTCCGTATTTCAGTTATAATTTTTTGCGTTGCCATAATACATAAAATATGCTCATATAATAGTACTGAAAATACGAATGCTTTGATAACAGATATAATTTATTTTTATAAATTGCATAAATCAGTGAAAAGGAACACTAAATCTTTCATTTATTGATTTAATTTTGAAATCTTAATCCTTAAAAAAATATAAGTCGAATTTAAAAAAGTCAAAATTGCAAATCCCGAAACTATTTTTCAAATGAAACATTTTTTCTGAGATAAAATGAGAATATAATATTGTCTACCGTACATATTTATGAGTAAAATGCATTTTATTTATTGTTATGTGTGGTTATTTATGTGTGTTTGCGCTTATCTAAAAATTTTGAGATAGTACTTTATTATATATTAATTTTAATAGGAATATAGTGAAATTTGAAGTTATAGTCAAGAAATATAATTTCGAATTTCACTATATTCCTTAGCATATTTGTGCATTATGCTACAGTGAAGGGCAAGAATATCGATTCAGAGGTGAATATCGAATTAAA